>JBBBDQ010001933.1:1322500-1370000 GCA_037127315.1 Ascarosepion bandense
GCCCTTGCTTTCAGCGGTAGACTGATTGCCACCTAAGGCTATAGAACCCAATCTGTCCTGTTATTTAACCCATAACTGGAAGGAAGAGATAGATTAATATCTTTCCCAAGGGTATTTGCACGTAAGTGAATGCAAGAAATTCAACTGGAACTTGAACTTGGCTTCCTGATTTGTCACTCCGAGCCAATATCCACTGCACCACAACGCACATTCGCATCAAGACTGTCGTGACTGAGAAAACATCCTGACAGGAGTCTGTCCTACAAAGCAGCAGTTCTTGGGAAGAAGCTGTCTGAATAGAACTTTTTACTATTGGAATACAAAGGGAATGGGGATGAGTCACACTTGTAGAAGAGGATTTCCATTGAACAGGAAAGCAAGAAGAAGCAAGGAATTTATTGTAGAGCTTAGAGAGAACTTGAAGTGGTACAGGGGCACATTTCTTAATGCCTATTACAGCATGTAGACTTGATGGTATCCAATATAGAGATAATAGCAGAAACCAGGGACAAAGTTACATGCACATCACTTAATAGAGATTAAGTAGAAAGTCAAGCGAAGATACTCCAGATGTGACAAAAGTAGAATTTGAAGAGAATTTATGAGCTACACATTCTGCTTTATCCGTCTGCATCTCTTTCACTAACATATGCAGCATCCGCACCAACTTCCCCAGCGTAGATTCTTTCCTCCATAATAACTCACCTGATATATTAGCCCTATGTGAAACTAATCTTATCCCCTCATCTGAGTTCTACGTTCCTGGCTACCTTCCCCTCTTCAGGAAGGACTCCAATGTTCATATGCATGGGCTTGGTGTCTATGTCAGCGAACACCTTCCCTTAGCTAGGGTGTCATCTTTTGAATCCCCAGATCATTCTTTCATGTGCTTCTGCCTCTCACTTCTCAGCTCGATTAGCTATCTCTTCTTTCTCTACCGCTCTCCTTCCTCCCCTGACTGTTCGTTACTTGACATCATTTCTGACAATATTGACAAAGCCATTTCTTCCCATCCCTCTGCCCATGTATTCGTGTTCAGTGACTTTAACGCCCACCACACCAAGTGGCTGAAGAACGCTGTCACTGACCCTGCTGGTGTCCACACCATGAACTTTTCAATCACCCAATCCCTTACGCAAGTAGTGGACTTCCCCACGCGTTTCTCCGACAACCCTAACGGAAGGGACTCACTTCTAGACCTCTGCTTCACTTCCATCCCAGACTCTTGCACTACCAGACAACTCTGCCCACTCGGAAACTCTGACCACACTGTAGTGTCCGTCAATATTTCACTCCACTCCCACCCGACCCATGAAACCCAGACAAGTAGAATATCCTACTGCTATCAAAGAGCAGACTGGGATTTGTTCCGAGACTTCCTCTGTGACATCCCTTGGAACAACGTCTTTAGTCTTCCCATCGAAGAATGTGCATCCGAGGTCTCCTCCTGGGTTAAGGCTGGCATCGATGCCTTCATCCCTGCTAGGAAATTCCAGCTTAAATCTCATTCGTCTCCATGGTTCTCACCCAATTGCTCGGCTGCCATTGCCCACCGGAATCATTTCTTCCGACTATCGTAACTATGCGTTGGACCAAAACAGGCACCTTTTCACTTCAGCACGTAATAAGTGTAAAAGGATACTTAACGAAGCTAAGATGTTGTTTGCTGCCAGAATGAAGCAACACATAGCATGCTCTAAATTCGGCTCTAAAGACTACTGGCGACTCTGTAAAAGAGTACTTAACAAGAGCAAGTCCACAATACCCCCGCTAATCAACAAATTTGAGGTCCTCACCTCCCCAGCAGATAAGGCTGAATGCTTTGCCCGCAGATTCTCGAACAATTCGAGTCTGGACTCATCTGGAGTTTTCACACCCGACTTCTCACCTAGAACCGAGGCACAACTGAATGATGTCCACATTACACCTTCGCTTGTCTCTAAGATTAATCTTAAAACTTGACCCTCACAAAGCGAGCGGTGGTGATGGAATCCCAGCCATAGTCTTAAAGAAATATGCCCCTGAACTCTCCTCTGTCCTTTCTAAGCTCTACAACCTCTGCCTATCTGCTTCCTGCCTGTTGGAAATCTTCCTCTGTAGTTCCTATATTTAAAAACACTGGAGAACCCTCTGACCCTGCAAATTACCACCCTATCAGCCTTCTTCCGATCTTTGGCAAAGTGTTCGAAGCCATTATCAACGCCGAGGTGGTTCAGCATCTCACAGCACACAGCAATATGGTTTCCGCTTCACCAGGTCTACTGCTGATATGCTAACGACCATCACCGAGTACATATACCAGGCACTCGACAGGAATGGCGAAGCCCGAACCGTTGCATTGGATATATCTAAGGCGTGCGACAGAGTTTGGCATGCTGGCCTTCTATGTAAACTGCGGAGCTATGGTATAACTGGACATTTGTTTGAACTAATCCAATCATTCCTCTCTAACCGCACAATGAAGGTGGTATTAAACAGACATGCCTCTCAGAACTACCATACAAACGCAGGTGTCCCCCAAGGCTCCATCTTAGGTCCTACACTCTTCCTGATATATATTAATGATCTCCCTGATTCCATAAGAGCCCAAATAGGTTTGTACGCCGATGGCACCACAGTTTACTCTCGCCTCCAACAAAAATCTGGTGTAGGCGTCAAAGCTAACCTCGCAGCAAAGATTGAAAAAGACCTCCAATCCATATTGGACTGGGGTAAGAAATGGCTAGTAAATTTTAATGCTTCTAAAACAAAGCTACTCTCAATTAACCATCATCAACAATCTCACCTACCTCTCATTAGCATGGACCAGGCTTGCCTCCCAGAGAGTAAAACACTACGCCTCATTGGTCTCACACTTTCAGCAGACCTCAAATGGAATGACTATCGAATCCATTGCTAAATCCGCTGCTATGAAAGTCGGTTCTCTGTGTAGGGCCCAGAAGTTTTTTCTGTCTAAATCTATCCTGCACATTTATAAATCTACCATCCGCCCATGCATTGAATACTGCTGCCATATCTGGTCGGGTGCCCCTGCTGTTCTCCTCGGGCTTCTTGATAAGGTTCAGAGGAGGGTCTGTAACGTGATAGATACCGACTTGGCAGACCGCCTGCAGTCTCTCTCCCACTGGCGCGACGTGGCTTCCCTGTGTCTCTTCTATAAATACTTTCACGGCTTCTGCTCCGATGAACTTAGATCACTGGTGCCCCCTAAATATGAATTTGCACGAGATACTAGATTAGATTGGGCCACAAAACAGATTATTCAGAATGGGCCACAAAACAGATTATTCAGAATGGGCCACAAAACAGATTATTCAGAATGGGCCACAAAACAGATTATTCAGAATGGGCCACAAAACAGATTATTCAGAATGGGTTTATATTCTTCTTCTATGTGCCCTGTCCTTTCAGGATGTAGGTGAACATGGCTTTCCACATCTCCCTATCCCTGGTGGCTCTCAGTATGTTTTCTCCTGTTACACCATGCAACCCCCATTCCATCATCCACTTGCTCAGGCCCTTCAAATATGTTATTTGCTGCCTTCCTCTGTCTCTTTTTCCTTCTATCTGGCCTGTCAGTATCAGGTTCTCCAAGCTCTCCTTCCTCAGTGCATGTCCCAGTAATTTCAGCTGTCTCTTCCTGATGCTCACTATTAATTTCCTTTTCGTTGCCATTCTTTCCAACACCTCATCGTTGCTCATGTGCTCGGTCCATGATATTCGCAGCATCCTTTTAGAAAGAAAAATAAGATTTTTATCATGTACAGATTTTACATTTGTACAATGATTAATGACTATCTTTCCCCCGACCAACTCCAGAGGATATATGTACCAAATTAAAAGGTGGTAATTTTTTTGTAAAATTTCCCTGTCTAAGACATATCTTCAAATTGATTGATTGATTGCTTATTTGTTTTACCAGCATATCAAAACCCTAGTGCGTCATTTCATGCTGAAACTGGATTTTTATTACCTTTATGCAGGCTGTCATCCTGTTTGTTTGCTTTTAATTCTGTTTCTTCTGCTTTTTGGTTTTGAGTTCAAATTCCAGACGGAGCCAAGTTCGAATTCCAGTTGAATTCATTGCATTCTTATGCACAAATACCCTTGGGAAAGGTATTAATCCGTCTCTTCCTTCCAGTTATGGGTTAAATAACAGGACAGATTGGGTTCTATAGCCTTGGCTGGCAACCAGTCCACCGCAGAAAGCAATGGCAACCTACTGCGGGATAATCTTCTGCCCAGTCAGTCATATCTCTTTCGAGACATGATCGCCCAAGCGTGTTTCACGAATGGCACTTAACTGACTGATTGAGGTTTGAATGGTTTTTGCTCTATCAGTTTTCTGTTTGTGGAATTTTTCATTTGAGAAATTTTGAGTGTTTTGTTGTTAAGAAGTTGTTCTAAGTAAATTTTGTGTTGGATATTTACATTGTGGATAGTTTTGGTTCAGTGATGAGGGTTGTTTCTAAGTTTACAATTAGTTTTAATGTTTTCAATGTTTTTTTAATTCTTGAATTAAAAATGTTAGTTCTTATTTTTCATGTAATTTGTTTGATATTAGATTTTTATAGGAATCACTTAATGTTGCGTGGGTAATTTTTGCATATGATAGTGCACTGGAGTTAGTTTCAATGCTTTTCTTTGCTTCTGAGTAGAAAATATTTTTGCTGTGTTTCATTTTTGAAGTAATGGAATATCCTAGCACCCTCTACAAACACTATGGTGAACTAAGTCTATAAATAAATGAGCAAGAGCATTTTTCACTGCTGAGTCTTGTTTACGGATTGAGTCACATGATCATTCTTGATCAGGCTCTCTCTTTATAAGTTCCCTCTTGTTCAACTGCTTCTGAACAGAGAGGGACCCAAACAAGGCTCTGCCGTAGGGCAGTCTCTTGTTTGGGGTGAAAAAACAAGAACCTCACCCAGCCTTAAGATGGATCTACAGGATATTTTTTGGCTGAGCTTAAGGACTCAGAATCCCTACATTAATTGACCTTGTATCACATCCACCTTGATGGGAAGGTGGTAAATACTCTCTTGCTTATGGATCAAAATCTGGCAATACTATTCTCATCTGTAATAATTCTCATGCTGAATAAACCTTTTATTCTATTAAGCCTGGCTTGGTAATCTTTCCACTCAAATTTACACTTTGTTAAATTGTACCCTTGTTCAGGATACATTTTTTAAAATATCTTTTATCCAGGTTTTGCAGTAAATTTTTATTACAATTACATTTAGTTTCATTTGGGCATGTGATCTGTGTGATTAGGATCATTCTCCCCACATTTTCTCCTTGGGCTTCTTGACAAAATACAACAGAGAATCTGTAATGTGATCGATACTGATTTGGCAGACCGGTTCCAACCATGGAACAGGCTTGCCTCCCAGAGAATAAAACACTATGCCTACTTGGCCTCACACTCTCAGCAGACCTCAAGTGGAATGACTACGTTGAATCCATTGCTAAATCCGCTGCTATGAAAGTTGGCTCTCTGTACAGGGCCCGGAAATTCTTTCCGTCTGAATCTATCCTGCACATATATAAATCTACCGTCCGCCCGTGTATTGAATACTGCTGCCACATCTGGTCGGGTGCCCCTGCTATTCTCCTCGGGGTTCTTGACAAAATACAGTGGAGAATCTGTAATGTGATCGATACTGACTTAGCTGACTGCCTGCAGTCACTCTCACCAGCGTGACGTGGCTTCCCTGTGCCTCTTCTATAAATACTTTCATGGCTTCTGCTCCGATGAACTTAGATCATTGGTGTTGCCTAGGGACGAATTTACACGAGATACTAGATTAGCAACTAGGTCCCACCCTTTTACAGTGAAACAGATAAAATGTAACCGTAATTTCTACTCCAACAGCTTCTTTTCTCGCACTTCCCGCCTGTGGAATTCCCTTCCAAATGCCTGCTTTCCTGACAGCTACAATCTCCAGGAGTTTAAATGTAAGGTCAATAAACACCTCCTATCACACTAACTTGCATCTATTCTCTCAAACACTCTCACCATCTACCCAACCCTCATTCTCGGTATCCTTACCCGTCTATCACCCTCCTTCTGACATTTCCTATATCTAACCATCCTTTCTCATCACTTCCCCCCTATGTAACCCCCTGTGCAATAGTGGCAGTGGAATGCCTTGCTCGGTATGAAACGATTAAAAAAAAAAAATTACTGACTTCCCTGTACACTTATTCTTACCATATCTATATCTTTGGTAGTTGAAGCATCTTAATGGGTTTGGAATGTATGTTTTTACTTTGGAAACTGTATACCCAATTTTTATTTCTTTTAGTGGTTCTGGTACATCAAAAGTAATGATATAAGTGTTGGTAGCTATAATTATATCAGTTTTTGTTTTTTTTAATGGATATTCTTTGTCTGTAATGTTTTGTTTTTTTTTTGATAGAATTTTTGTAATAAATTTCCTCTAGTGTATACAGTGAGAGTTCAGTGCTCCTCACCATGCCTTTAGAAGAACTTAGAAATTGGTTTGAGTAGATCCTCAATTTTATATCATGAAATTTGCTCATCCTTAACAGAGTTTCAACATCATGTTTTCCTTGGACTTCTATCAGTAACATATTATTTCTAGTTTTTCTTTTTAACTGTTTTTTGAGTTATACAAAGAACTAAAATTTTTTTTGATAATTATAAAATGACAACTTCGTTACTAGTTTGTCTTCTATTGGTTCTGTTACTTTGAATTTTAAAAAATTATCCTTTGATTTTCTGTGTCATTTTCTGTGTCTATATGAATGTGTAGCCACTTTTTTTTTTTGTGGCCATACTTTATTATTATATAACTATATTGCCCACCCAGGTCGGAGCCTCATATGGTGGAGATGATTGGAGGGCAGAGAGGGGTTAAATCCTATTCGCTTCATTCCTTCAGGGCTACATCAGTGGTATATTCAAACATGGGGAGGAATCCAAACACCTGTCATATCCAGGATTATCCACCCAAGGGCTTCCCTTAGAGATTGAAACAGCCCTATCATATTTCTTTGTTTTCAGTCTGATTGACCCTACAGTCATCTCTTAGATAAAGCAGTTTTATGTTTGATATGGTAAATATAAGCACATTTTGCTTGTTTTGTTAGTCTGACTTAGGGCTTGACATGACTAGCTGGTTGATTGAATTGAACATTTCCAGTCACCCATCTAACTCAAGTAGGAGCTAAAGTAGTGTGTTGGAGTTTAGGAGTATATGTATAGCCCAACTTCTAAAACCCTTAACCGTCAGGATCTTGTCCTCATGCATCATGGGTCGCCACCCATAGCAAACAGCTGACCCCTTGGGGGAATTTTTACCCCCTGCAGAGGTGAAGTCAGTGTATTTTGAAGCTCTACCACCAGGGCAAGTGAAAACTTGCCAATTCGTTGTTTGCTTTTCAGTCTTGCTTATAGATGAGGCAACATTTGGAAGAGATAGAATAACAAATTTATGCAACTAATATTTGTGGGCAGTTTGGAATCCCCATGGTACAATATAGGCTAGACACCAGCATTTTTCTACAATTAATGTATGGGCTGGAATTGTAGGTAGATCCATAGGTTCTCTCAGCATGTTTTACAGGAGCTGACTACATGGACTTTATTTCTAGCACATTTCCGAACCTGCTAGAGGATGTACCCTTGCTAATACAAAGATGCATGTGATTCATGCATGATAGGGCTTCAGCACATTTTAGTCACATTGTGATATACTGGCTGATATCTACCATAAAAAATGAATAGGTAGGGGGGATGACCAGTTCCATGGCCTTCACATTTCTCCAACCTCAATCCTTTGGATTTTTATCTATGGAGCTATCTAAAAAAATTGTTTTTACAGCAGACATTAATAATACAGAGACACTTCATCAATGTGTCATGGGGACCTGCAAGATCAATTGACACTGTGTGGGTGTATTTGAAAAGATCTGCCAGTCAATGATCTGGTGGGTGCATGCATGTGTTGTTGGTTGTTTTTGTTTTATGGCATATCAACCTCGGCAGGTCATTTATTGCCAACTAAATTTTTTATTTATTTATTGCTGGTAATACCTTTTTCTTTCAACAATTTATTGTTGTTTTTTATATAAGTTTTGTGTCTAGTAATATTTTTTCTTTTCGAGTATCAAGATTCATTGGGATTTGTTTTTAAGGGCAGGGTCCCCAAGTCCTACCCTTGTTATCTAACCCATAACTGGAAGGAAGGGACGGATTAATACCTTTCCCAAGGGTACCAGTGCTTAAGTGAATGCAGGGTATTAAACTGGAATTCGAACTCGGCTCACCGATTTCTCTTTCCGAGCTGATATCCACTGCAACACAATGCACATCCATCACTAAACGCTTACAGCATGCATGCATGCATGTGTAAAAGCAAGCAGAGAACATTTTGAACATTTATGATTTGCTGTGCTAAGGTACAACAATGTACTTTTAGACGTTTGTTTATATGGACATTTTACTTTATTTTGATATCAGGAACCCACTCCCAAAGTTTTTTAAAAGTATTTTTGGATTGTATCTTGGATTGTACATTTAACAGTGTCTACCATAAACTTTCAACTTAATAACTGAAAAACGAAGTATTTATATGTTCATATGAAGCCACCTTGAAATTTGTAGAAGAATTTTTGGTACATCATGTGTATATAGATACACACACACATATGTAGATATATATATATATATATATATATTTGAATTTGTATTTGTTTAGTGTTGTTATTCTTTTTTAATGGATACTTGTATTTGAGTAGAAAGTTTATTTTATATAAGAGAAGGATGGGAATACAGGTGTGATGACACTTGCAAAGGTAGAGAGAAAGAAAAAGATATACAGGGTGATGTAGAAAGAGCTAGAGTCAAGTGGTTAAGAGATGGGTATTGACATTGCATTTAAATTCCTGAAGGTTGTAGCCATCAGCAAAGCAAGAATATGGAAGCGAGTTCCACAGGTGGGAAGTGCAAGAAAAGCTGTAGGAGCAAAATTGTCGTCTGCATTTGGTTGATCTAACTGTGAATGGGTGGGACTCAGTTGCCAATCTGGTTGTATGAGTAAACTCGTGTGAGAGGGGCACAAGTGACTTAAGTTTGTCGGAGCAGAAACCATGAAAATATTTATAGAACAGACAGAGGGAAGCCACATCCTGTCGGTGAGAACGTGGCTGGAGTCAAGCCGCCAAGTCAGTACTTATCACATTACTGATTCTCCTTTGGAGCCTGTCAAGAACACCGAGATGAACAGTGGGGGTTCCTGACCATATATGACAGTAGTATTCCATGTACAGATGGATGGTTGATTTAATTGACCCATAAATGATTTCATGGCAAACAAGATTCAATTTAACCTTTATATTATAAAAAAAAAATGTTAAACAAATAAAATTCAAATATGTCAGCAAATGCCAGTTTCATAAATTTCCATATAACTCTATAATGTTGTTTTCAGTTGAGTTTGCTTACATTTGATACAATCTGAGCAGATATTAATTGTTCGCTAAAAATCAGGAAAATACCTATATAATGATATGATATTCTCACTTGTAAGGGATATTTTTTGTTAGATCCTGGTTTTTCTTGTTTATATAGAACATGTCGTGGTTTTTGTGGGAGTAGTCTTTTTTGTGATTGGTTGATTTTTTGGGGTTTTTTTTTTAAGTTTTTCTTATATAAACAAAGAAAAACTTATGCTAAACAACTCTAATGAGTGAGAACATCATAATAGTGCCCTCATGAAACATCGAAGTCGACATAAATCTTCTTAGTTAAAGGGAGAAACTCTTTGCACTTATCAACGGTCTATCTCCAACCTAATACCAAGCACTTTTATGATAAAAGGAACCTGCCTGCCAAAATATATTTTATCAATAAAACCACTGAAAAACAACTTTCGTGCTAAACATTATATAAAAAACATTCTGAATTCTACATTCGTTGAGTAGCTATTTCAGCAAGAAAAATAATTTTTTTTTCTTTCTTAATCCACACCCACCCACTCACTTTTAAAACTTCCTGTGTATGAATATGTTTTTGGGCTCCTTCCGGTATGTGAATTTTTGTACCATATTAATAAATTTTTGCTTTTGAGAATTTTTTCGCTGAAATAACTATTCAATGAATGCAGAATTTTTTTTATGTAATATATTTGGCTCGGTAAATGGATAATACTGTTTACATGAAGCCCTGCACCTGGATCATTTTTAATATTAATAAAATTAATAGAATCTGTTTTTTGGGATTTTACCTACATGGTCTTTTTTTTTTTGGATCTAAAATAAATATATATATATATATATATATATATATATATATATATATAGAGAGAGAGAGAGAGAGAGAGAGAGAGAGAGTGAGAGAGAGATATCATTCTGGTAGCAAGAATTCTCTCAAACATTTTTGGTTAAGTAATAATGGACAATTTTTGTCCAATTTTTTTTATTAAATTTGTCAAATTTCTCAATTAACTGTTTTATGCGACCAGTAAATTTGCCGAAGTTCATATTTATTTTATATTATTTTTTTCAAGTATTTTCAAATGTTGCTACATTCATTTTCAAAAATTGTTCTGTGTATATTTATGTAACTGTTTTTACTTTTAGTGTTTTTATGTTTGATAGATCAATTTCAAGTCATTCAAAGTTATGTCCTATAAACGGTCAAAGTGAAATTTCTATGTAGTAACATTTGAAAGTACTCAGAAAAAAATAATATAACATAAATATCAACTTTGGCAAATTTACCAATAGCATAAAAAAACAATTGGAAACTTGAAAAATTTAATAAAAAAATTGAGACAGAACTTGTTCATAGTATTTAACCAAACATACATACAAGCACAAACAACCTCACCTGCTGTTAAACTGTTTTTAAGTCACCAAACACACATGGAAGACAAACACTTATATGAAGGGTTACAAAAAATAAATAAATAGATAAATAAAATAAAAAAACAACAACAACACCAAATTGAAAAGCCATAAGCTGAGAAATACATTCCATTTGATTTTATTTTTTTTATACATCTCTGGTGACAGGAAGCAAAACAGACAAATCTGTCCAAATTCAAATTTTACAGCCACAACTTGTGTTTTTCCTACTGACATGTGGAAATGGCAGTCCTAAATAAAACAACTTTTATTTGTTTATGCCATGTCTTCCATAATAGAAATGAGAGGAATGGCTATCAGTATGAAAATATTGAATTACATTTATAATCTTTTGTGTATGTTGGCTATAAGTGTTAAGGAAAAGTAGTAAAATACAGGAATTCAAAATACCAAACTGATCACAAACCAAAAGCTCAACCAGACCAAAATGTCTTCCTCTGCCTGTCACTCTTGGACTCATTAAAGTTGCAGTTTTCCCATCATATTTAACAAGTACTGCCATTTTACAATACAAATTAGATACTAATAACACCTTAATAACAAATCGTGTATACAGTGTATATATTGACAAAAATCATTCATTAATATATGTTTAATTAAATTTTTTCTTAACTAAGCTTTTCATAGGTCAGCAGTTAATGTATACAAGAACTGCCAAAATATTTTTAATTACTTTCAGCTATTCCTTCAATCACTATTGAGATCAATGATTTTAATGGTTTGTAAAATCTGTAATTATTTTTTTTATCATTTCACCAAGCAGGGCAATAATGCCACTAAAACTCAAGGTGTTACTGAAGATTGCAGTTGACTGGAAAACAAGAAGCCACAAAAGAGTTTCAAAGGTGATAAGTGCAAGAGAAAAAAACTATTAGACTAGAAAATATGATTACATTTAGTAATTTTTTTTTTTTAAAATCATATCACCCCAAGCAAGGTGATAACGCCACTGATGCGCAGGGGGCTACATAAGGGTAAAAAGAATGGAAAAGAGAAAGCTGGAAACCGCATCCTAAACAGGAAACAAGGGATGAGTCTCTTCACCTGTTCAATAGATGAGGGTGGAGTGTGAACCGGGCGATAGTTTAGTCTTTTTTTTTTTAATAGTAAAATAGTAAAACCAAGCTACCAACCTAGTATTAACATAGCACTCAATAAATCCCAGGCCTAACTATTAAAACAACAGCTTTTAGGCAGAATTTGACTTCATTCAGCAACATAGTCTCCTTCTAGGGTGATACACTGATTCCAATGCTTTTCTAATAATTCGATGCCTTTTTTGTAAAGTGATTTATCTTTAGCCTCAAAATATGCCTCAGTTTCCAATATCACTTCTTTATTGGAGCCAAATCTCTTTGAGATCTACAAACAGTCAGTAGTTGCTGGGGGCCAGATCTAAAGAATAGGGCCAATGTGAAAGCAGTTTGAAGTGCAATTCATGTAGTTTTGCCATTGTTGCAATCGACTTGTGACATGATGTGTCGTTTTGGTGAAAGATCACTTTTTCTTCTTGATTTGTGGCCATTATTTTGTCAATTTCTTTCTTTAAATGCACCAGTAATGCTATATAATATTCACTATTGATGGTTCTTCCTTTCTCAAGGTAATCAATGAACAAAATATCTTGTGCATCGCAAAATACAAAGGCCAAAACCTTACCTGCTGATGTTTGCATCTTTGGTCACTTTTGATGGTTTTCACCTGCTACTGTCCATTCAGCTTACTGCCAATTTGACTCCAGCGTGAAGTGGTGGATCCATGTTTCATCCATTGTCACATATTTATGCAAAAACTCCTTGTTGCAAACAATGCTCTGAATCACCAACTGTGAGCAAGCGCGGCACCCACTTTGAAGACAGCTTTCTCATTGATAAATGTTTATGCAAAATGATGAATACACTGCTTTCTAATATGTTCAACTCCTCTGCTATCTCACATAATTTCAATTTATGATTGGCCAAAATGAGTTGACAACTGTCAATTTTGGGCTACTTGAGCGTTCAGTATCATTTGTGTCTGTACAACCACGTTTAAAGTCAGCATACTACTTCTTAACCATTGTTTCCAACAATGCAGAGTTTGAATAATTTATCAAGCCATTGCTTTGCTTGAACAGTATTTTTTCCCATCAGAAAGCAATGCTTTATCAACACAAAATTCAGATGTTTCTATTGTTTTGAAAATTTGGAACAGTAGCTTCACTTAAGTAACTGTAATTTGTAAAGTAATAATCCAATTGGGCCAAAATTGTGTCACATGCCATTTGAAGGTTAGTACTTCATAAAAATCATATAAATTTTTTATTAGTGGTACCATCTATATGTCAGGCTCAGGACTTATTGAGTGATGTGTTATGCTTAAATATTTATAGAAAAGGCACAGGGAAGACACAAGGAAGCCAGGCCAATAACATTGCAAATTCTTTTGATTTTGTCAAGAATATCTGGTTACATAGTACAAACACCACAGCAGATATGGCATCTATATTTAATGCATGAACAAATGGTAGATTTATAAAGGTACAAGATAGATTTGGGTGAGAAAAATTGTCAAACACAACACACTGAACTAATTTTCTAATCAATGTTGGTTGTTTTCTTTAGAATTTATTTTTGAAACCCTCATTGGTTTAACTCCTGTAACAGGTAAGCTATTAATTCTCACACCTGTTATCAATATTGGTGGTCACTCAAATTTTTAGATCATTTAGGTAGCCATGGTTTTATGGTGCAACATAAGGAATTCTATGACCTTGTGTTTCTTTAACAGAAATGGAATATCTTTCATTTCTGCACACAACCTCTAATGACGTCAATGTCTGTTTAACATTAAACAAGTTTTGCATATTATAATAATATGAATAATAAGAAAAAAGAATACTGAGGCCGATAGAATAATTATTATACAGATAAATTATTACAATAAAGTAACTGAGGCTATGGTTATTTAGAGTGTACAAGATGTACAGACCTTCATTGTACTCAATGGGCCTTTTCTTCTTATCACATCACACATATTAATAAACGAACAATTTGCCCTTACCCTGACAGTGATGTACAACTAATTTCTTGCAATTAATCTCAACTTCCAAAGATTCTATATAAAAGCCAAATGTTCCTTATGCTGACAAGTGACCAAAGATCCAGCATCTGATCCTTCTTATAACTGACATAGCACAATGGTAGAGTGCTCGTCTATGGTACAGGAAGCTGCAGGTGCAATTCCCAGCGGGATCATACCAAAGACTTTAAAAATGGTCCTCAATGCTTCTCTGCTAAGAAATCAGCAATGATGAGAAGAATCAAGGGTAAGTGGAATTTGAAGAGAAATACAGGGATAGAAGCTGCACCCACACCTACTACAAGATAGCAGGGAAAGAAAAGGGAACCTTTGGGTTGATTCGACCTAGCAGTCGATTAAAAATGAACAAATAATTCAATATGGAATTAGCTGAAAAACATCTTCATTTAGGTTAACTGACTTAACATTTTTATCAAAAAAATCATCAATCATGTCAAACCTAAGTGATGCCAAAAAGAGAAATTAGACGAATTCTTGGTTGTACTGGATTTAATTCAATCACTGCTTATTTTGTTTCCACCATTTGCTTATAGGTACTAAATATTTGTCACTGGATCTATCTATAATCAATCTCTTCAATCTAACCCTTCTTCAATATCTGTTTATATTTCTGAGATGAGGCATTGTAACGATTTACACATTCACAATGTTTCGGCTGTTGAATGCTCTGGCTTTCTTCAGGTGATATACATTGGTATTTTAAACTGAACCCTTTATTTTGTCCAGTTTTGATGGTTCAAAATCATTACATATTACCAAAGACTGCTTGTTACTGTTTTAATATTATAGGCCATGAGAAAGTTGTACTGTAGATATATTTTCAATTTGTAAAAATACAAAACAAATATACATCTATTATCTCTCTAAACTTATCTATAAATGGAACTTTGTCTGTGTGTGTGTCCGTTACCTATAGACTCCCAAACGGCTGAACCGATTGTCTTGAAAATTTACACAGTTGTACTATAAACGTCTGTGAGTGTTCTTAGTTAGGATTTGTGTCACGGTACCCCTGATAAATATCGAAAAAAACCGGGTTATAGAAGGAGTGGTCCGATTTTAATCAAATTTTATACACTCATAGACAAAGACATAGGAAACGATATTCAGAAGTTTCAAGATTGCAGTTCTTACAATAGTGCAGAAAATTTGATATCAATACCAGGAAATCAAAATTTGACTTACATCCATTCATTTTTCTTTCAGTCTACAGTTTCGCTTTAACTGGAAACAACTATTGCTTTTTAGTCTTTCATGCCAACATCCAAAGAGTCTGAGCTCCAGGACCATGGATTAGTTTTAAAGCTTTCATTACACTCGAGCAACACCGGGCTATACTGCTAGTTTTACCATAAAGATGAAGTTAAGTATCACAAAGAAATTGTATTAATATTAGTATTGATATGTAAAGTCACTTTGAAAAACATTTGTAAATTTCTGTCTGAATTCTTTAGATGAGTCATTGTTATTATGCAATAAAATTCTTTTTATTATTATAGCATTTCAGCCGCAGTATCCCTGGACCTTCCACTGGCGTTCATCATATTCAGTAATCTTCAGATAATTAAACAAAACCTGTTATTTTTTTCCTCAGTATATTGTTCTCGTCTTTTGCTTTTTGTTATTCATGCTGTCCTTTGTAGGGATTTCAAACATTATAATTGCTTGTGTTGTATTGTATTGCCAATATGATAAAAACATTAGTTTCACTTTGTGGGAGTTGTAGGTTTAATCTTTGGATCAAGTAATAGGTCAGTAGACAAAACAGAGTGGCAACATAATAAGATGACATTTCAAAATCCTGATAGTCCGAAAAAGGATGTTAGACATGGCAAAAAGATTAAAAACAAACAATACACCCACTTTTAAAAAAAATAAACAGGTTTTGTTGACCCTACACCCCTGTTGTAATTTATTGTGCTCTTTCATAAACTTGTCATTCACACACAAACAACATTTTTATCCCAAAGTATCAGCCGTTGTGCCCTCAATACCAAAGGGCACAATGGCCGAAACATTGTGATGACAACAATAAAGATAGGCACAATAGTTTGCACGTAAATAATGATCTCTGATAAGATTGAAAACTCATTAATTTAGAGCTGATCTCTCCAATCAAACCTAAAAATCATCTAAGTTTCATATGAAAAGTTCTTTGCTCAACTCTTCAAAATTTAACCAAATGATAAAACATAGGGGCTTCTTGGTTAAACTAAGAACTCTTCAGCATTACTTTGCTTTTGATTTGGTACTATCAATAATTTCAGGCCTCTACTGGCATTTTATATTTCCTACAAAGAAGAATGTTATTGTAATGCTTAAACTGTTTATTAGAAATGTAATTGCACTGATGACATGCATAAGATAGAATGTAGCAAGTCAGCTAGCTAATATTTGAATTAAGAAATCTTTTTAAAACGTTAATAAATATCTTAAACTAACGACTGTTCATTAGCCTTATCTAAAAATAACAAGCAATAAATCTTCCTTATGAGATAATTTTGAATAGTAATAGTTATTTATACATTTTGGTTATTATGGATTTTACAAACACAGAAAGGAATGGAATATTCAAGACTCATAAGAGAATGTCACTGCATCCCTTCGAAATTGATATCAAACATTTTAGCTATTACTAAGACTGAAGACAAACTCCAGCTGGAATGATATGAGAGAGTTATGCTTATGGCATATCACGTTTGATCACCGAAGTTAAGCAACATGAGCTTGGTCAGTACTTAGATGGGTGACTGCTTGAGAATACCAGGCGCTGTAAGCGTTCAGTGACGGCTGTGCGTTGTGGTGCAGTGGATGTCAGCTTGGAAGGAGAAATCAGTGAGCAGAGTTCAAATTCCAGTTGAGTACCCTGCACTAGTACCCTTGGGAAAGGTATTAATCCATCATTTCCCTCCAGTTATGGGTTGAATGACGGGATGGGGCCTGGAGGCAACCCATCTAGTGTTGGTGTCACAATAAAAACACCCTTGGTAGCCCTGGCGAAGCATCAAGTATTCAGCTATTTGACAAGATTATGAATTTCGCTACAAATTGCGCCAGGGTTCCAAATGCAAAGGGAATACTGGAGGGGTGTAGCGAGTTCTATCTCGGCCAAGGCCGCAAGACGACGATGATGAGAGAGTTAGGAATAAAAGATTAGAGAGAGAATAATAAATAGAAATAGGCACAGAAAATAATAAAGTAGAAAGATAGAGAGGGAGTGTTAAATACAAGTAGAGATGACAGAGAGAGGGAGTGTTAAATACAAGTAGAGGATGACAGAGGGAGAGGGGAGTGTTAAATACAAGTAGAGGATGACAGAGAGAGGGAGTGTTAAATACAAGTAGAGGATGACAGAGAGAGGGAGGGAGGTTAAATACAAGTAGAGATGACAGAGAGAGGGAGGGAGTGTTAAATACAAGTAGAGGATGACAATAATAAATACTAGTAGATGGATAGAGAGAGAGAGAGAATAATAAATACTAGTAGATGGATAGAGAGAGAGAGAGAATAATAAATACTAGTAGATGGATAGAGAGAGAGAGAGAGAATAATAAATACTAGTAGATGGAGAGAGAGAGAATAAGAATACTAGTAGATGGATAGAGAGAGAGAGAATAAATACTAGTAGATGGATAGAGAGAGAGAGAGAATAATACTAGTAGATGGATAGAGAGAGAGAGAGAGAGAATAATACTAGTAGATGGACAGAGAGAGAGAGAGAATAATACTAGTAGATGGATAGAGAGAGAGAGAGAGAGAATAATAAATACTAGTAGATGGATAGAGAGAGAGAGAGAGAATAATAAATACTAGTAGATGGATAGAGAGAGAGAGAGAATAATAAATACTAGTAGATGGATAGAGAGAGAGAGAGAATAATAAATACTAGTAGATGGATAGAGAGAGAGAGAGAATAATACTAGTAGATGGATAGAGAGAGAGAGAGAATAATACTAGTAGATGGATAGAGAGAGAGAGAGAGAATAATAAATACTAGTAGATGGATAGAGAGAGAGAGAGAATAATAAATACTAGTAGATGGATAGAGAGAGAGAGAGAGAGAATACAAATACTAGTAGATGGATAGAGAGAGAGAGAGAATAATAAATACTAGTAGATGGATAGAGAGAGAGAGAGAATAATACTAGTAGATGGAGAGAGAGAGAGAGAGAGAATAATAAATACTAGTAGATGGATAGAGAGAGAGAGAGAATAATAAATACTTAGTAGATGGATAGAGAGAGAGAGAGAGAATAATAAATACATAGATGGATAGAGAGAGAGAGAGAATAATAAATACTAGTAGATGGATAGAGAGAGAGAGAGAATAATACTAGTAGATGGATAGAGAGAGAGAGAGAATAATACTAGTAGATGGATAGAGAGAGAGAGAGAATAATAAATACTAGTAGATGGATAGAGAGAGAGAGAGAGAATAATAAATACTAGTAGATGGATAGAGAGAGAGAGAGAATAATAAATACTAGATGGATAGAGAGAGAGAGAGAATAATAAATACTATAGATATAGAGAGAGAGAGAGAATAATAAATACTAGTAGATGGAGAGAGAGAGAATAATAAATACTAGTAGATGGAGAGAGAGAGAGAGAATAATAAATACTAGTAGATGGATAGAGAGAGAGAATAATACTAGTAGATGGATAGAGAGAGAGAGAGAATAATACTAGTAGATGGATAGAGAGAGAGAGAGAGAGAGAATTAATACTAGTAGATGGATAGAGAGAGAGAGAGAGAGAATAATAAATACTGTGTAGATGGATAGAGAGAGAGAGAGAGAATAATAAATACTAGTAGATGGATAGAGAGAGAGAGAGAAATAATAAATACTAGTAGATGGATAGAGAGAGAGAGAGAATAATAAATACTAGTAGATGGATAGAGAGAGAGAGAGAATAATAGTAGATGGATAGAGAGAGAGAGAGAATAATACTAGTAGATGGATAGAGAGAGAGAGAGAATAATAAATACTAGTAGATGGATAGAGAGAGAGAGAGAGAGAATAATAAATACTAGTAGATGGATAGAGAGAGAGAGAGAGAGAATAATAAATACTAGTAGATGGATAGAGAGAGAGAGAGAATAATAAATACTAGTAGATGGATAGAGAGAGAGAGAGAATAATAAATACTAGTAGATGGATAGAGAGAGAGAGAGAATAATACTAGTAGATGGATAGAGAGAGAGAGAGAGAGAATAATAAATACTAGTAGATGGATAGAGAGAGAGAGAGAGAATACTAAATACTAGTAGATGGATAGAGAGAGAGAGAGAATAATAAATACTAGTAGATGGATAGAGAGAGAGAGAGAGAATAATAAATACTAGTAGATGGATAGAGAGAGAGAGAGAATAATAAATACTAGTAGATGGATAGAGAGAGAGAGAGAATAATAAATACTAGTAGATGGATAGAGAGAGAATAATAAATACTAGTAGATGGATAGAGAGAGAGAGAATAATAAATACTAGTAGATGGATAGAGAGAGAGAGAGAATAATAAATACTAGTAGATGGATAGAGAGAGAGAGAGAATAATAAATACTAGTAGATGGATAGAGAGAGAGAGAGAATAATAAATACTAGTAGATGGATAGAGAGAGAGAGAGAGAATAATAAATACTAGTAGATGGATAGAGAGAGAGAGAGAGAGAGAATAATAAATACTAGTAGATGGATAGAGAGAGAGAGAATAATAAATACTAGTAGATGGATAGAGAGAGAGAGAGAATAATAAATACTAGTAGATGGATAGAGAGAGAATAATAAATACTAGTAGAGGGATATAGAGAGAGAGAATAATAAATACTAGTAGTGGGATAGAAAGTGTGTAACAAATACAAGGTAGAGGGATCAAGATAGAGAGAGTGTGTATGAGTGTAGTTAATACAAGTAGAAGGATAGGGATAGAGAGAGTAATAAGTACAAACAAAAAGATAGGAAGAGAAAGTAATAAATACAAACAAAAAGACAATAAATACAAGTAAAGGAATACGAGAGAGAGAGAGTAATAAATACAAGTATATGGATAGAGAATGTAATGAATAAAAGTGGCAATATAGCCGGGTTAATAATTAGGGATACTGAGTTTAATAAATACAAGAGGGTAATATTAATAACAAGATAGAGAATGTTTGTAAAGAACTTTTTTTAATTTTATTCAGCCTAAGAAAAAAGAAAAATATCTGTAAAAATAAAAAAATGTTTTAGTCTCTTGAAAATGTTTGTAGTGGTATAAAAGAAGTATGAACCAGAGCGGAAGTTTTCAACAGCTGAAGCATTTCTGTTGAGTGTTGCATAACCATATTTATATAATTTTTTTAAAACTAATGGTTAATCATTAGCTTTCCATTTCTCTGAAATGGACTCCAAAGTAAAATTGCAGATGGCATATCAATGAAAAGGGAAAATGGAGATGAAGCAGTAGCAGGGAGGGAGGAGCAACAAGGAGAGAAATAAAAAGATAAAGAATCCTAAGAGAGAGACTATGTGGGAGAAGAAGGGGTAAGAAAGAAAAAAACAAAGATGGAAATGGACAAAAAAGAAACGAATAAAGATAGGGGAAAAAAAAAACAATATGGGAAGAAAATAATAAAAAAACTAAAGTAGAAATGAAAATCTAGATGAAAGAAAAAGTGAAAATAAGAACGGAAATCACTTTGATATCAACATCAAATCAATACACAGGAAAGCAATAAACTTGATGTTTTTTTTTTTTGGTAGGGGGCAATGAGAATAGGAGAGTCATTTTCACTTCTCTTTGCTAACAATTTTTGGGACCCTTTTGGTCAGAGCAACAGCTGCAATTTTAACTAAGCTCTCAAGTGCATGGATCTGGTTAATAGGAACAAAGCAAAGATTTACATTATTTACACTGTTCAGACTGTTGTCCTCATCTTTATTGCTATGTTTACAATGTTTCATGCATTGTAGGCCCCGGCCTTCTTCAGGTTCTAAGAATTTTGAACCGAACCCTTTATTTCAATTACTGGGGTATATAAGTCTCATTCTATGTGCAATGTCACTTCTGGATACCATGTAGTTATCTACAGCAGTGGTGAACGAATACCTTAAAGAGCTGAGTTAAAGGGACAGAGCATCTGGAAGTAGCATTGCACATGGAATAAAATGATAAAAAAATAAAATAATGAAATAAAAGATTCAGATCAAAATTACTAGCAGCTGAAGAAGGCTGGAGTGTACAACAGCCAAAATGTCATAAACATGGCAATAAAGATGAGGATAACAATCAAAACAGTATAAATAATGTAAATACTACCTCATCTCAGAAGTATAGACAAATAAAGCAGAGATTATATTTTAGAATACCAAATTTTAATTATGTTCTCAAGAGCATGGATCTGGTTAGAGAGAGGATGCAAGTTAGTGAGATAGGAGATGACTATTGACTTTACATTTGAATTCTTGAAGATTGTAGCTGTCGAGAGAGCAAGTAAACGAAAGGGAATTCCACAGGTAGGAAGTGAGAAAAAAGAAGCCGTGAAGTAGAATTTGCGTTTACAATTTATTGATTTCACCATAAAAGGGTGTGACTTAGTTGCTAACCTTGTGGCTCAAGTAAATTCATATATAGGGGGTACCAGTGAGTTAAGTTCATCAAAGCAGAAGCCGTGAAAGTATTTGTAGAAGAGACACAGGGAAGGGGAAACCACATTGCGCCAGTGAGAAAGTGACGGAATCCGAGCTGCCAAGTCAGGATCAATCTCATTACACATTCTCCATTGGATTTTGTCAAGGACCTCTTTATTGTTCAGATTGTTGGCCTCATCTTCATTGCTATGTTTACAATGTTTCAGCCATTGAAGGCCCTGGCCTTCATCAGGTGCTAGGAGTTTTGAACTGAACCCTTTAT
The DNA here is from genome assembly GCA_037127315.1 of Ascarosepion bandense. Lineage (NCBI taxonomy): Eukaryota > Metazoa > Mollusca > Cephalopoda > Sepiida > Sepiidae > Ascarosepion > Ascarosepion bandense. Next base: position 1,344,373 of record JBBBDQ010001933.1, read on the forward strand.
TTCAATCACTGGGGTATATAAGTCTCATTCTACATGCGTGGTCACTTATGGATACCATATAGTTATCTACAGTAGTGGTAAACAAATACCTTAAAGAGTTAAAGGGAGCTAACTACAGAGCATCTGGAAGTAGCATTGCACATGGAATGAAAATGATAAAAAATAAAATAATGAAATAAAAGATTCAGTTCAAAATTACTAGCAGCTGAAGAAGACTGGAGTGTACAACAGCCAAAATGTCATAAACGTGGCAATAAAGATGAGGACAATAGTCAAAACAGTATAAATAATGTAAATACTACCTCATCTCAAAAGTATAGACAAATAAAGCAGAGATTATATTTTAAAATACCAAATTGGCTAAGATGGTATTACAGAAGTAGATAAATTTCAGACATTTATTCTAGGATTAAGGAGAAGGGTGATAACAGTTTAATTTTTCAACAATGCTTCTCTGTAATAAGTTTGCTTTACTTTTTAGTTTTCTTTTGTACTAAACTTTTTGTGAGAGTCACACTTCTGTTTGCCCTCATTTGAATTCAGATTTTTTCTTCATAAAATACTTAAAATTCATGTCAGACTGATCAACTGCCATATATATATATATATATATATATATATATATATATATATAAAAGAGAGAATAGTGGACCCATAAAGTCAGAGAGGATAAACCAAAAGATTTTATCTAATTAATATAAATTATTAATAAGATAAAAATACAGAGCTCAATGGATATTATCCAGAGCATTATAAAATATTCAAAGGAAAACTCAACACATATTTAGACAGTTATAAATCAGAATTTATTTTGACAGTGTAAGAACCAATGAAAAATAAATAAATTCACCCAGTATATTTCCAAAAAACATTTTTAACAGAGGAAGTGAAGCTGGTATTATTTAAATCAGAAATACATTGAGAATAGATAAATCAGACCACAAATAATACAAAGGAATATATATATTTATTTATACATAGACAAAAACAAGTCTCATGAGAAAATATATACATAAACAAAACATTTTTTAATTAGATGCAAAAAAGGGGACACAGATAGGATGTATATACTCAATCACAATTATATAAAAATGTAAAGAATATATACTCACACAAAATGAAAGAGAAAGATAAGAACAGACATTGAAATCCAGATATAAATGACTAAAAATTCAAAACGGAAGGAAGAGAAAAAACAAGAAAAAAGGGAGACGAAAATACACTACAGTCAAAAATAATAATTTACACAAAAAAGTTTAAAAATAAAAACTATCTTTTTGAAGACTTTTTCAAAAGATTCTCTTTAAATATTTCGCTTTCTTTAGAATCACTTCAAAAAAATTTTTGCAATCTTCCTAAAACATTTTTCTTTTTTTTTTTAAATATATATCTATGTATGACAACATATTTTATATTACATTAAAATATCCACCAGATGATTGCATAATGCATGAAACTGAGTCATGCCATAGACAAAGGAGATATATATATATATATATATATATATATATATATATATATAAAATACAGCTCTATTCATACATTGAGCACTGTTTTATTAACACCTTAATAAAAATACTATACATATGTGTACCCTTATATGTATATTTATTAATTCACATCACTATATATATATATATATATATATATATATATATATATGTATGTATATATATATGTATTGCCAATCCACATTCAAGCTAGAAAAACTTCAAAATAGCACTAAACTAGCGAACTATGTACGGAAATTAAAAGAAAAGAATGGAAGTCCTACACAATGTGAAAAATATTTTAAAAAATGGCCAAACTCATCGACAGTGTTGATATCTGCAAATTGTGCCAAAAAGAAAGTTGGCTATAGTATTATTTCTAGAATGACAAAAGCTACTAAATGAAAAATCCGAAATAATGTCCAGATGTAGACACATTAGAAAATATTTTTAGGCTCGTACAAGCCAGAATGAAAGGATTCCTAATAACAAACCATTCTCTTACCTTGAACTTCTGGTTATAAACTTATTTTTGTATTTCTACAAAAAATGTGCCACAAGGCCGAAAATGGAGATAGAGAAGCTGGTCTTTTTCTGTCTTATCGTTAAACTTAGCTAGACACGATCACATGCTGGAGTATCCCTTACATTAAAACAATGCTTTCATACTTACTTTTCTTACTAAGTCAACCATAATATCTCAATGCCTCCATGAAGCTCCACCTAAAAACTCCCTATGTACAATTTCTGTCGGGGGGGGGGGGGGGGATAACAATTTAAAAAAACCCTAATGATTATTTACATGCAAACAAACTATTTACAAACAAATTGTGTTAGTAATGAACCCCCCGCCCAAATTATAACAGGTGATAGAAAAATCAGTTAACTGACAAAATCAAAGCAGGAATTCTTTCATCCAACCACATACACAAAGCATACACACATCCAAACACAAAAACAAATACAAAATTCACACCTGAAATACAAAAGGCATCCCACACCCACCAGAGAAATGACATAAAACAGGGGGAAGAGAGGGGAATTAAACTAAAGATAATAGGAGCAGAAATAAAAGGACCGATGAGCACACAACCCCCTAGCTAAGCAAAAAAAAAAAAAAAAAAAAAAAGGGGTTGGAGCCTCCCTGAACAAACCTGACTCAGCTTCTTAGAATCATTGTCATTAAAGTAAAATAAAGGAATAACAATTGGAAAAATTATCAATTTGCCTACTGAAGCATTTCCCATACTTTTTGCAATCCTTAACCTACTCTCCTCTCACGACAGTGACCATCCTTTTGGCATTCGGAAAGTTACTCGGATCCTCCACTTCCTTTCCATACAATTTTTTTAAAATTCAGTAACACTTTAAGTTTCTTGTGTCTCTTGGACTGAGCCAATGCTCTTTCAGCCTGTTCTGGAGAGACTTGGCCAAGGACGCATTTCAAAATCTAAGCAGAGTATTGAAAGACAGGAAGATTTCATTGGAAACAAAGAAATGATCGTGAGTTGAAAACCTGATCTCCTGAAATCTGATGTTAAGTATAAGTTTCCTTTTCGTTTTCATCCTTTCCAAAACCTTGTCGTTGCATTTAAACTTCAAATTTTGTTATTTATTATTTTTAATTTTCTTCAGTTCAATGTCTGTTGGTGTCAACAGTATTCAGTATAATCACTTGACAGTTGTATTAACCGTAGTTGTTGAAATCCAGGTAATGAACTCACATCAATTGATCTAACCAATGCTTTCATCCTGTAGGCCATGTGTCCAAGACAGTGGGTAAAAGCATTGGTGAAATGTGAATATGGCCCTAATCAATTAATTTTAAAATTTAGTTATGTGGTTAAAAATTTTCTAATTTGACATGAAGTAAAAGTGTTCAGTTTTTTAAATATTTATTGCTTGAATTTGACAAATTGTTCAAGTTCAAGTCAGTTCTTGTTTGCTTGGAGAATGTTCCCAAGTTGTGTGAAAAATGGAAGTTAAATTGTATAAGTTGTATGAAATGCTTAACTTTGAAGGATTAATATTTACATTAATGGCACATTGTGCAGGTGTTGATTGAAAAGTGTAAATATAGATGATGAATCCCATATGTAGATACGGGAGAGTCCTCTGTGACTATTATCATCATAATTGATGAAGTGATTCAGGTGCGTATTATCTATTGAGGAAAGATGGGGAGGAAAAAATAAAGTTCTCAAAATGGTCTTAGCAGCCTCTGTGATTGTGTTAAAAATTAATTATTGGATTTTAACTCAAATTTTAGTGTGCTAACACTGTGTTTCAATCTTGTAATGAATAACAAAATTACTTTTGTCAGTCTTCTTGGTATGAACACTGTCATATCTAGGATTTTACAAAAATCTATTGGCTATTTTTGTGCTTCTAGAAAACATTTACTATTTTAAAAGAAGTGTTATTTTTCATGTAATATACCAGAAAATGCCATTCCTCTATTAATTAAAAAGCCAAAAGCTGTAGTTAATTTCATTAATGTTTTTATATTTATTTTTTAATATGTTCAGAATACTGTGTGTGTATTTTGCTTCTTATTCACAAAAACACCAGAATATAATTTAACCTGTTTATGCTGATCTATTCTGAATCTGCAATCCATTTTGAAACTTTGTAAATGTAGGCCTGAGGACATTTCCAAGCCTCTCAAAACTAAAAGCCTGCCACGATTGTGGAAAACCTTGCTATGTCATGATTCTCAATCTATGTATTTATAGGAATACTAAATAACAATTAAGCAAATTTAGAAAATAAAAAAAACAAAAAAAAACAAAAAACAAAAAACAAAAAAAAAAAGAAATTTAATTAACCACTTGGTATTGGCATATTTTTGCATAATTGCATTTTGGAAAATAATATCATCAGTAACAGCAGGCAATCATTGCTTTCCCCATCTGGCATTATAACCATCTACAAATTGTCTAACATCATGATCCGATTCCCTGCCAGTATGAAGAACCAGGACTAAGAGATTTCTCACAATGTGTATAGATGAAATCCACTTAAAATGCTAGATCATCAATGTTCATCAACTTCAGAAAAACAACAAGGAATGTCTATATCATTTATCTAAATACATTCTTAAATGTCCGTAAATACCAGTGTGAACATGAGAGCAATGAAGAAGTTTTTGAGAAAATGAAAACAAAAAGGATATTTAGACTTAACACAGTTAAAATGTCTAAACCACATAAAATTTACCAAGAAGGCTTGGTAAATTTAACACTCACAGAACATATTGAAAGCAAGAAGGGCAAAGGAAAACAGTGTATAACCTAACAAGCTTGTGTAAATGGGTGACAGAACAGGGTTTAGGGGAGATAACAAAAAGACAAAATTTACTAAGAGCTAAAGGACAAAGAATTGCAGAGAGCCATGTTTTTTAACAAGAGACATGTAAAAGAAAAGCCAGTGATGATTTCCCCAGATTTTCTGAGAGAATCTTACCTTTCTTCTCATTTTGGACAAGGACGCATTCCAGAAGTTGAGTAACGTACTAAGACACAGGAAAATTTCACTAGAAACAAAGAAGAGAGTGCTAGATTGCTATGTGATGTCAGTTCTTCAATACGGCAGTGAATGTTGGACAATATCATCGAAGATGAAGGAAAAACTTGAAGCAGTGGAAATGTGGTTCTACAGAAGGATGCTGCGGATATCATGAATCGAGCACGTGAGCAATGATGAGGTGTTGGAAAGAATGGCAACAAAAAGGAAATTAACAGTGAGCATCAGAAAAAGACAACTGAAGTTCCTGGGACATGGAAAGTGCTTAGAGAACCTGATGCTGACAGGCGAGATAGAAGGAAAAAGAGACAGAGGAAAGCAGTGGATAACATATCTGAAAGGCTTGAGCAGGTGGATGACAGAATGGAGGTTTGCGTGGTGTAACAGGAGAAAGCGTACTAAGAGCCACCAGGGATAGGGAGACATGGAAAGCCATGATCACCTACATCCTGAATGGACAGGGCACATAGAAGAAGAGTTCCATCAATTACTAATTTGTCCTAAACGTAATTGAAGAAAATTTTAAGACAGCACATGAAATGGTACAACTGTTCAATGCAACCCATATAACAATCATTACCCACCTTCATGAACTTTGTAAAGTGCCAAAAACTGGTTAATGATATATCTGGTTCTCTTGTCCTTAAGGACAAGACATGCTACTGGAAGCATTTCTGTAAAGTGATTTTTTTTTTTTTTTTAATCATATCACCCCGAGCAAGGCGGTAACACCACTGATGTGCAGGGGGCTACATAAGAGTGAAAAGATTGGAAAAAAGAAAGCCAGAAACCACATCCTAAACATGGAACAAGGGATGAGCCTCTACACCTGTTCAATAGACATGGGTGTGGTGTGAACCGGGCTATAGTTTAGTCTATCTACTCCAATTGGAAAAAAAAATTTAAAAAAAGTGAGAAGATTGAAAAAGAGAAAGCCAGAAACCACATCCTAAACAGGAAACAAGGGACGAGCCTCTTCACCTGTTCAATAGACATGGGTGGAGTGTGAACCGGGTAATAGTTTAGTCTATGATGAAAAAGTTTTGTCCTTTATAATTGTATTCAGTTGAATACACAATAGTTATGATTCAAGGAAACATCTTCGCCTGTGCCAAAACCAGAATTACATCCTGAGAAGGTAATGTTTTGTTTGATGAGATAAAATATTGTCCATCATAAAATATTGAATTGTAGTGAAACTGTTCATACTGAAAGATAATGTTAACAGGAAGAACAATACCAGTCTGTGTTGAAAATGCAAGCTTCATTTGTCACTCAAAAAGGTGTGTTACTCTTACATGACAACACAAAACTACATATTCCAAAATGCATGCAAGAAACGATTTCAGTTCTAATTATGAAAGTTTTATCTCTAACTCTACCTCACTTATTCTATCAGATTATCACCTTTTCAAATCTTTAGGACATTTTCAGGAAAAGAATATTGCATCAATTATGAAAAATAAAAAATAAAAAAATAAAACACCCAGATATTTTGATCTCAAAATACAAAGAATTTACCTTAATCACTTTTGCTCAGTCAGATTATGTCATAAAAAAAAAATCAAAGAAACTATCACCTAGTTTGAATTTGTACATGAACACACATATATATATATCTGATCTGGTGTTCAAAATTACTCAGTATACATCTGAATACTATGTGTTTTGAATATGTATCTTCTCCAGATAGACAATGAGTGTCATTTTATCATGACATGATTTAACAACCCACATCTCCATAACTTTTATAATTCCACTTCTCACTTTTAATCGAGTAATCCACATACATCTATAATCATATCGTTTAACTTTTTCCACTTACACTTCTTAGCTTTCTAAATAACCATGAATTAGTTTTCTATTTTCCAAAATAAATCATAAATATGTATAATTATTTGATTACTTAGTTTTTGGTCATTAATTAAATTAGACCAGTACACACTGGTATTAAAAAGTGTTCAATTATATCATAGAGTTTAATATTTTTCATTCAGTCAGTTATGTGCCATACGTGATACACGCTTGGGCGATCATGTCTCGAAAGAGACATGACTGACTGGGCAGAAGATTATCCCGCAGTAGGTTGCCATTGGTTTCTGCAGTAGACTGGTTGCTGACCAAGGCTATAGAACCCAATCTGTCCTGTTATTTAACCCATAACTGGAAGGAAGAGACGGATTAATACCTTTCCCAAGGGTATTTGCGCATAAGTGAATGCAATGAATTCAGTTGGAATTCGAACTCAGCTCCCCGATTTCTCGTTCCAAGACCATGCCATAAAACATGTATTAGGGTCATACAACCATGGCTGAGAAATATAACTTCTTTTAATTTTGAAAATTGCATGTTCAAAGAAATCACCATTACATGAGCATTCTTAAAAAAAAAAAATGAAAAAAAAAAAGTAAAATCAGTTATTGCAAATCACTGGAAGACACCACATATTAGAAACCTACGTCGCGTAATAACTCATTTACAAATGAAAAAAAAATGTATATATATTTGGAAGAGTTTTTTTTTTTGTAATACAAATAATTTCCTAAAATTTCTCATATATTCTTACAGGGTTCAGAGAAATGTTTTAATGTAAAAAATTCATAGACAAAATGGATTCTATTTCTTCACTGTTTAGCAGAAATATCTTTTATGGAACAATTACTGTTTGCAACTATTTGGTGTAAGATTATTTATCTTTTAATTTTATGACAAGCAAAACAATTGCGTGCTTAAAAAATAATTTTCCCCTAAAATACAGTTTCTACTTTTCCTAGTATGTTTTTAATAGAAACTTACCAGGAACAAATGAAATCTATTTTGTTTTTTTGTTTTTCTGGTATCATGATCACAAATCTCAGGACTCCCCAGAGTCATAGGAGCACCACAGTTATGCAACTGCAGTAGTGTATCTTAGGTAAGATCACCTGGTGGAGCCCAACCTTCTCCAGGCTAGTTTTGAATTCAGAGTTTTCTCTTCTCCTAGACTCCTAAGGTGATAGAACCCAGTTTGTTCTGCTATTTACCCAAAGCTGGAGAAAGAAGAGATGGACTCATATCTTTCTCCAAGGGTATGAGCATGTAAATGAATGTAATGAATTTGACTAAAATTCGTATTCAGCTCGCCAATTTCTCAATCTGAGCTGCTATCCATTACTCCCCACTTGTCTTTGATATGATACCAGTCAAGTGACATACATGATACACACTTTGGGCGATCATGTCTCAAAAGAGACATGACTGACTGGGCAGAAGATCGTCCTGCAGTAGGTTGCCATTGGTTTCTGCGGTAGACTGGTTGCCAACCAAGGCTATAGAGCCCAGTCTGTTATTATTTAACCCATAATTGGAGGGAAGAGACAGATTGATACCTTTCCCAAGGGTATTTGTGCATAATGGAATGCAAGGAATTCAACTGGAATTCGAAATCAGCTCCCCGATTCATCCGAGTCGATATCCACTGCACCAGAAGATATACAAAAAATATACTGTTAACAAAAAAAAACACCATCCATATCCAGGTTGTTAAAAATGAACCTAGATGAAACTGAGTTAGAATCACAATTTATTAATTAATAGTAAAGATTGTGAAATAGACATTTCTTAATCATATATTACATTAAAGTTATGATGAAATAATTTTCAGAACTAAGGAATTATTTAACTTCATTATAACAAGTTACAATCAAAGTCTTCACATCTTATCTGGCATAGACTGCAGCTAGTATAAAATGACAACAACAATTATCGTAAAATGTAACATTTCTTAGTTACACATTTAATTTCTATCACCTTGATATTAGAAGTTACCTGAGATTAATTTTCAGGGCTAAAGAATCACTTTATTGTCATATCTAGTGGCACTGGGACAATGAATGAGAAAATGCAATGAGATTGCACAACCATTTTCACCCTTTTACAGTGAAACCGATAAAATGCAACCACAACTTCTACTCCAACAGTTTCTTTCCTCGCACTACCCGACTGTGGAATTCTCTTCCACACGATTGCTTCCCCAACGGATACAATCTCCAGGAGTTTAAATGTAAGGTCAATAGGCACCTCCTAACACACTAACCTGCTCCCATTCTATCAAACACTCTTCCTATCTGCCCAAACCTCATCCTCAGTATCCTTACTCATCTGTCACCTTCCTCCTGACATTCCCTATGCCTAACCACTCCTTCTCTTTACCTTCCCCTATGTAGCCCTTTGCGCAATAGTGGCAGTGGAATGCCTTGCTTGGGGTGAGATGATTAAAAAAAAAACAAAAAAAAAACAGATTTTATGACTGCTATTTTGCATCAGTGACAGCATTAACTTTGACAGTCAGTTAAGGAAGCAAGGTAAGTTGCTTTTGTATGGTCAATGTAATAAAGTTTTAATGATTATTATCAATGAGGTCATTGAGAAAATGGATTTTTATGATAATTTTAATGATTTTTTTTTTATGAAATAATTTACAATTTTATTCCTCTCTCCCTCCCTCTCTCTCTCTCTCTATATATATATATATATATATTACATAGGTTTTGGTCCTAATTAAATAAGACCACTACACAGTTGTATTAAAGTGTTCAATATTGTAGCACTTTTAAATATTTTCCATTTGGAAATGAGTTATTTCTGTAACGTAGGTTTCAACCTTTCACTTCAGGCAATTTATAATAACTGATTTTTTCATTTAAATCCCTGTTTGTTATTATAAATTGCCTGAAGATACTGAAAGGTTGAAACTTAGGTTGCGGAAATAACTTATTTCCAAATGCAAAAAAAAAAAATATTAAATATCCATTACTATGATATTTTGGTTGGTGTAGATTTTGCTGTGAAGTGTATTTGCACTGAGCGACAAGCAGGTGCTGGCTGAGTTTTTGTTTTGACTGGTGAGGTCGGAAAGGTTGACACCCCAACATGGTACAAAGTGTAGTGAAAGCTGTAGGTGTCAGTGGGAATAAGCTTTATGTCACATCAGCTGACACAGAGATCAGTTGAGTTTTGAGAGTTGACTTTAACAGTTGCAGATAGCATTCAAGTTGTCAACTCTGCATGTGCCACCTAAATACTGACTCCACCACACATGTCAATGAAGAGAGAAAAATAATAAAAACAGCATTTTTTATATATCAGTGTCAATGTTTTTTAACAGCAAAGCTGAGATCTTCAGTTTTGGGTCCAGCCTATTCTTCATCAAACTGATACAAAACATCCATATATCTGTGTGTGTGTGTGTGTGTGTGTGTGTATACATGCCAATACAAATCAATATATAAACATTAATCAGGTGTTAATAGAACAGTGCTCAATTAGATATAACAGAGCAAAAGTATATATCAATAAATATATATATTATTCTATGTATTAGGCATGACTTGGAGTTTCATGCATTATGCAATTATCAGGTGCATATGATTGCATTTTTTTTATAATCATTCCACCCCAAGTAAGGCAGTTTTACCACTGTGGCACAGGGGATTACATAAGAGTAGAGTGATGAGGAAGAGGAAAAAGTTATAGGCGGGGGTGTCAGAAAATGGGTAAGAAGGATGAGAACACTGGTGTGAAGAGAGCTGCATGATAGTAGAGTGAACAGGGAAAAGAACATGATACAAGGGTTGTCAGGGAAAGGATGGGAATCTAAGAGATAGGAGATGGCAATTATCCTAACATTTAAATTCTTGGAGATTGTAGGTGTCAGGGAAGCAAGTATACAGAAGGGAATTCTGCAGGCAAGAAGTGCGAGAAAAGAAGCTGAGGAGTAGAAGTTGTGGTTACATTTTATTGGTTTCATTGTAAAAGGGTGGGACCTAATTGCTAGTCTAGTAGTTTGAGTAAATTCATGCAGAGTGGGCACCGGGAAGATAAGTTCATCAGAGCAGAAGTCATGAAAGTATTTGTAGAAGAGACAGAGGAAAGCCACATTACATCAGTGAGAAAAATGACTGGAGCTGAGCTACCAGGTCTGGATCGATCAAATTGCTGATTCTCTGTTGGGTTTTGTAAAGAAGCTCAAGATTAATAGCAGGGGCACCCGAACAAATGTAACAAGCAGTAATCAAATGAAATGTAATAAAACTTTCAGAATTTTTTTTCATTGAGGAACTGAAGTACATCTATGTTGGATCAGAGATCAAAGAATGGATGGCAGTTAGATAAAATGACAATAAAATGCATCTTTGGTCCTGAAGATTGGTTCCACATAATTTCTAATACCAAGTTGATAGAAATGAAATGTATAACGAAGAAATGTTATATTTTACAATCATTGTTGGCAATTTATAGTAGCTGAAATCTGTTAGGTAAAAGGTCAAGACTGATTGCAAATGTTATAAAAACTTTCATCAGGCTTGGAAGTTTTTCTCGTTTGAATCTATCCTGCACATATATAAATCTACCATCTGCCTGTGCAGATCTCAATACAGTCACTAGTTGCTAAATTTTTCTAAAAATTTTATCCATTTTTTTTATTCCATTCATGAAAGTTAGTCAATAAAAAAAATTCTGAAAGTTTTATTACATTTCATTTGATTCCCCTTGATATAAAAAGTTACAGAGGAATATGTTTTTAGGATTAAGGAATCTTTTAATTTTCATTATAATAAACACAATCCAAGTCTTCACTTCTTACCCTATATAGAAAGGTACACCTTTGTGCAAATTAATTGAAACAACTACTTTAGTTTTCTTTCACTATACAGTCACTTTTAGACCCACTGGAGTGACAGGGTGTAATCAATTTCTATTTTGCCTCAGATTAGGACATTTGCAGTAGTGTGCAGTAAAATGAAACTATTTTTGAGATGTATGATGACATTTGTACATTTGTTTGGCCTTCAAAAATATTGCGTCATCCATGATTGCATCAGATTTTTTCAGGCCCAGACACTATTCTCGACTGTTAATTAGCTGTCCTACAACTATTGTTTGTGATGGATGTTACTCCAAGGAAGCATACGAAAATTGTAACACTGCATGAACACACTGGTAAGCCTTACAGAGAGAGCATGGATATTGTTGGTGTCAGCCTTTCAATTGTCAGTTGTGCCATCAAGGTGAAGAAAAAAACTAGACCTTTAAGTCCAAAACTTAAAGAAAAATGTGGTCGGAAGAGAAAAACAACATCAAGAGATGAAATATACTTGATCAGGAGAAGTGCAAAAGATCTTAGGAAGACACTATTCATTTTGTTTCAATTAATTTGCACAAGGGTGTACTTCAGGTAGTCAAATATAAGAGAATTATATGTGTCAACAAAAAGTAACAGGGTTTTCTTCTCAACCTAATAATAATGCTTAACCTTTTTCACCTGAGTGGATATATATTGAAGAAACAATAAGCTTCAAGGTTGGCTAATAAATAATTTTATATCAGGATAAGAGAAAATAAAATGATGGCACCTTTAAATTTTCAGTTTTCTTAAAATTAATCATTATTTTAGAATGATTCTGAGTAATATTTTTAGCAAAATTTTATGTCAAGGTGACTAGCTAAAAAAAAAAAAAACCCTCAGTGAACACTTCTGCATACCATATTAATAAGTAGTCATATGTCGACATGATCTCTTTGTTACCATGGGGATGACGACAAACCTATTTTTTGTTTTTTGTCAAAATACTGAAAAGTAACTCTTTGTGATAAGTATGTAGATATTACTATAAAGGAATAATAGGAAAATAGGTGATTTTTCTCAAAGAAAATGGTTTTCATTTAGTTATCAGCAGGAAACAGACAGCAGGCTAAAATTAGAAAGAGGCAAAAAAACGTACAGACTGCGTAAAGCACTGCATGTTCTAGCATTTGCGTACACATACCATAACTAGATTTGGTGGGTTAGGAGTTAGGTCACTTACTTTCTAAATTATGAAACATATTTTGTAACCAAATTTTCCACCTCCTCAAACACCTCAGTTGACTACCAGCTAATCTTTATGCAAATACTTCAGGTAATCATCATATTTGTCATCATTTATTATTGTTATCATTGCTATCATGTGCATTCTATGTGAAATGCTCCTTCAGGATGCTGGTGATCATGGCTCTCTACAACTTTGTTATTTGTAGCTCTTGCTGTCTTTTTGTTACCTATTTTAAACTTTGTTCTACTCACTAGGTAGGTTATGTATTATTTTCCTTTGTTTCTCTTGCCATCAGTCTATCCCGTGAGTATCAAATTCTTCAAGCCCTTTTCTTCAATATGTGCCATAGAAATTTCAACTGTCTCTTGATGTCAAGTGTCCATTTTGTTTCTATTTTCTCTATACATAAAATTATACAATTTAATATATATCAAATTTAAAAGCAATTTCTGCAATTAATGGGCTTCATAAGTGAATGCAGCTCAAGTTTGAATTTCAACAGCAGGACAAATTGGGTTCTATAGCCTTGGTTGGCAACCAGTTTACCACAGAAAGTAATGGCAGCCTACTGTGGAAAAATTTTTTGCACAGTCAGTCATGTCTCTTTTGAGACATGATCGCCCAAGTGTGTATCACATATGGCACTTGACTGACTGAATGTGCTCCATATTGAACTAGAGTAATATTATTAAATTAGATATAACATTTGTCTATATTTCTGAGATGGGGTATTATTATTTACGTTACATTTTTGGGACTACTGTCCTCATCTCTGTTGTCATATTCACAACATTTTGGCTGTTGGATGCTCCTGTTTTTTTCAGGTGATATGAATTTCAAGTTCTTTATTTCATCCACCGGGGTAGGTTTTCATCAAGGACACATGGCCCAGTGGATAAAAGTGTTGGTTGAAGTAATCCAGTGACTTGATCTAAAGTGTTGTGAGTTCAATACCTGGCCACAGCAGGGCTTAAGAAAATCTTGGAGAGCCAAGTTCAAGGGAAATAACTGAAACTGAGATATCCAAAAGAGGCATGACATGTGGAACTGGAACAATCAATCCTGGTGGACAAAAGGGTTTGGTTTGAAATTCCAATCACCTGAGAAGGCTGGAGTGTACAACAGTTGAAACATCATGAATATGACAACAGTCCGAACAATAGATATAATTTTCAACCCTTTATCAAAAGTCAACTGAGTTTCATAATTTTCAATCACTCATTGGAACTCTTAAGAATGATTGCATTGATTCAACAAATATTAAAGGTTATATTTAACTTAATAACATTATATGATAACTGCCACTTGTGTACAAATGAAGGTCATCTTTTCAAATGTTGACCCAAGTAGCCATATACCTACAGATGACTTTGCTAACCAACTTTGCTCCTGCATCATTTTTTTAAATATGTGATACATGTAGTGATATTGCTATCATGAGAAATTAAAAAAAAAGAAATAAAAACCTAATTCTCATAATTCCATAAGCAAAAAGGTTCTAATATTTTCAGGGAGCTCCATCTCATGCCATTTGATTTTCTTATATCTATGCTCATGTTTGATTATAAAGTTTGAAAAATTCTCACCTGCATTGAGCTTATATTAATAAAAATCCAAAAATACACAATATGCCAATGTGTCTTTATCTTGTAAATATACTCTATCCAATTTATCTATAATAAATTTCCAGCCCATCCAGTATCTTCTGGTTTGAATTCTTGAACAACCTCGCTTGCTTTTTTTTCCTTTTAATGAGAAATATATTGCAGCTTCAAGCTTGTTTTCAAAAGTATTAGTGTAAATTTTCCAGGTGCTGACATCATTCTTCCAACTTAAATAAACATCATTTCCTCATGGTGAAAAATAGGTGAGTTTTTGATATTAGACATTTTTTTCTTAAATGTTTTTGCTTATTAAACTGGAATTAAATTGGTCAACTACCAAAAAAAGAAAAGAATGTCTTTAAACTCTTAAGGCCAATTGAAGTTAGTATTTAATTGAATTCCAAATACAGTGGATTTTTTTATTTATCTCTTTATAAATACTGATTTGGTACAATAAAGAAAAATCTTCATTTGTTTTTTTTTTGTTTTTTTTTTAACACAAGCAAATGGTGAGACTTTCTCCTCAGAACAAAATGAATTATTTCTATGCATAAAAAACAATATTATTTATTTGTGAAGCAACCAAAGGTGAAAAATAGAGAAAGCAAACAGTAGAACTTCCCTGCAAATTGGTATACGCTCTTCTACAAGAGTTAATATTTACTTTAGTGTCTTCTGTCATCTCTTCAGTCCTCTATGTTTCCAGGATAAAAATATGAGTAAAGCTAGCCTCCACTTTACAACCTTATATAGGTATTTGAATCAAAAGGGAGGTAATTATGTCATAAACAATAAGTACCCTGTAGGTCTATCAGGAAGAACACACACAATATGAGGTATATGGAATTAGAAGGTACTTTCAGCCACAAAATAAAAGATGAAAAAAATGTGTTTGAAGTTTGTCGATTTTCAAAATTAGAGACTACCTACCCACTGGACAGAAAGAGAGAGAGAATTCTCAAAAATAAAGTTTTCATAGTTTCTTTGTGGGATTTTGCAACATTGATAATTAAAAGAGAAACACAGTTTTTCTTTTCAACCAAAGCTAGATAATTTCTTACAACAATTGAAATGATAATACACAGATGTGAAATGACCACACACCAAAGGTTTGATAGGAAATAGATTTTGGAACAATAATTAAAATTTGTCCATTTGGGCTGGACCATACCACTCAGGCAGTGGTAAGAGGTGCTCATGGAGTAGAGGAGGAGACGAGGTTGATTAAATGACCAATAAGAAAAAAGCCCAGGTAGATTTCAGGAAAGTCAGAGAAATGTTCCACACCCCTTGAGTATTAGTAAGAGGCACTCACACAGGAGATGAGGTTGATCAGGTGACCAAAAGGATCTCTTGTTGGTCATCTAGAAATGCTAAGCATACCGAAAGTGTGTCACAACCACCCCTACTAGATGCAAGGCTCGTTATAAGCAATGGTCGGTAGGTTTTCAGACAGTTGAGTCAAGTACAGTTGGGTTGACAGTTATTTAAAGAGGGAGCGAGTTAATGCGAGTAATGAGTTGTCCCATGACTACCTGCCTGCCTTGCCTAAGAAGAACCTTCGACTTTAACTTGATACCAGATCAGCCAACTTAGATAAAATGTTACATTTTATAGAAGCTATGCGTTGGAATTATAGTTGTCTACATGCAAGAGTGATAAACTGTGCCAAACAGAACATATACATATATAAATACCTTAATATTAATTTCACAAAGATTTCCTTATTGTGGCTCCCAGCTCTGTCTGGATTGTCGATGCAAAAGATTTCAGTGACTTTCAGCCCAAACCAGCTTTGTGGTCAATTAACATAACGTGGGACAGAGTCCAGTTTAGAACAAACTTATTGACTACTGATCAGTCACAAGGACTAGTGGGGGTTCACACTGAGAATTTTGTTTAACAGCATATCAACCATTGTGTGTTATTTAATGCCAAAAAGGTAGGGTTTTTAAGGTATTTGTTTTTAATGTTCAGTTATAGTGAGAAGGTTGATTTAATCAGATTTTGATGAAAATTTTTTTATTTTTTCTTATTTTAGAAAACTGAAGATGTCTTCTAGTTTTGTATTAAAAAATGTATATCTGGTAATGATTTTTTTCCTTAAAAAATGTATCATTGGTAACATTTTTTTCCTTCAAAAATGTATATTTTTCTAGAAAAGTCTATTTATATATATATATATATATATATATATATTTCTATAAAGGTTTATTTTTATACTTTCATAGTGTTTTGACCCTAGTTTGGGGGGTTAACTATTTGCTCATAGTTGGGACCCTAACAAGTGCTACCACTCCAGGACAGGGTGGATCTGGGAACAACAGCAATTAAGAGGTGGCTCCATGCTCCTCACAACCTCTCAATCAGAGGTCTTGCTGCCAGATGCAGTTTACCATCATGCTCAGGACCCCCCATCTTCTGATAATTTGTTTTGGTTAACAGATAGATTACTCACTAAGTCAACTACGTGTGCTTGATACGCACTGTCTTTTTTAAAAGCTTTCCCATTTTTTGTCACTTTTTCACTACTTTAAGTGAAAAATAACTTAAGGAAAATCCTGTAACCATTTCACAAGTACACCGATAACTTTTTGGCTATCCACCTAGGTATCCTTGACAAAATCCAATGGAGAATCTGTAATGTGATAGATCCTGACTTGGCAGCTCAGATACTGTCACATTCTCACCAGCACAATGTAGATTCCCTGTGTCTCTTCTACAAATATTTTCACGTCTTCTGCTCCAATGAACTTAGCTCACTGGTGCCCCCTGTATACAAATTTACTTGAGCCACAAAATTGGCAACTAGGTCCCACCCTTTTACTGTGAAACCAATAAATTGTAAATGCAAATTCTACTCCAGCAGCTTCTTTTCTTGCACTTCCTGCCTGTGGAATTCCCTTCCGTTCACTTGCTTTCTCGACAGCTGTGATCTCCAAAAATTTAATTGTAAAGTCAATAGTCACCTCCTATCTCACTAACCTGCATCCTCTCTCTCATGCTCCTTTCTCCATCCACTTCACTCATCAGTATTCTCATTCTTCTCTTACCCACTATAATTTGTCACTCTTTCTAATAACTTTCCTCCTATGTCACCCCCTGCAAAACAGTGGCAATAAAATGCCTTGCTTGGGGCGATATGATTATTAAAAAAAAGGTATACATTGTTTTTAAATCATTTCAAGTCTCTACCTCCTCACCTTTACTCTTACAATCAAATCCCTCCTATCCATCATAACTTAGCTTTCTATTGGTTCAGAGACAAACCCTCTGAAAATCCCCTACCTTAATTGTCTGGTATTGTATGGTAACAAATGTGTTTTTAAGTTTATATATATATATATATATATATAATGATTCCTAACAAAAAAAATATCTCTGTCTGATGAAATGTTAATAAAATATTACCAAAACAACGGCTCTTGTGTTGCAGTAAACAATGGTTTTACTATAAACTTATAATAAAAATATTGCCATATATAATGCTCTACTATATACTGAGCACTCTTAATAGGGTAAATCACTACTAACAGTGGACTGCCAATGCATTAGTTTGTACTACTTTATACTTTTATGGTATGCTACATTTATGGCTTAAAGTGCTCAATATCAAACATAGAGTATATGAAAATGCAAAAATGAACATTGAATTCAACACCTAGTAGTGACAAACAGTCTATTTCATGTTAAATGCAATAATAGTGGACACTGAGGTTAGTCAGTCAGTTAAGTGTCATACATGATACACGCTTGGGTGATCATGTTTCTTTAGAAACAAGACTGACTAGACAGAAGATTTTCCTGCAGTAGGTTGCCATTTCTTTCTGCAGTAGACTAGTTGCCAACCAAGGCTAGAGAACCCAATCTGTCCTGCTATTTAACCTTTATCTGGAGGGTTAAAAGATGGATTAATAACTTTCTCAAGAGTATTTGTACATGAGTGAATGCAATGAGTTCAACTGGAATTCAAACTTAGAAAAGCAACAACAGTCTGTTTCAGGCTTGAAGATTTCATTCAAGCTGCTTGGTGTTGACCTAAGTATCCACTTTTTATATTTACATATGCTCTATCTCTGATATTGAGCATCTTTACCCATAAATATCAGTCATTTAATTGTCTGTGATACACACTTGAGCAATCATGTCTCTTTCTAGACATGACTGACTAGATAGTAGATTTTCATTTCTTTCTGCAATAGACTGGTTGCCAACCAAGGCTATAGAACTCAATCTGTCCTGCTATTCAACCCATAGCTGGAGTAAGATAAGATGGATTAATACCATTCCTAAGGGTATTTGTGTATGTGAATAAAACATATTTAACTGGAATTTGAACTTGGCTCTCCGATTTCTCATTCCAAGCCAATGTCCATTACATACAACACACATCCAACCATAAATAGCATACCTCAAAACTATATTTTCATCATCACACACACACACACACACACAATCTTGTTTCAAGTATGACTATTGCCACTCTTCACCTATTTAGACTCAGTCAGTCAGTTAAGTGCCATACGTGATATACACTTCAGCGATCATGTCTCGAAAGAGACGTGACTGACTGGGCAGAAGATTATTCCACAGTAAGTTACCATTGCTTTCTACGGTAGACTGGTTGCCAGCCAAGGCTACAGAACCTAATCTGTCCTATTATTTAACCCATAAATGGAGGGAAGAGATGGATTAATACCTTTCCCAAGGGTATTTGTGCGTAAGTGAGTGCAAGGAATTCAACTGGAATTCGAACCCAGCTCGGCAATTTCTCGTTCCAAGCCGATATCCACTGCACCACAACACACTTAGACTACCACTATAAATATAGATAACCAATTAATATATCATATATCAAATCAATATCATAAAAGCTTTTAGATACCACATTATTTTGCTATATTTATAAGATTCTTTCTTCTTCTGACCTAGATGCCTTTCATTTACAATTTCTTTTCAATAAAGGCCATTTCTTTAAAAAAGTTTTAGTCAGTTTTTCCTTACAAAGCATCACTAACCACTCAATACAGGAACAAGCCACTGTTAATTGGAGCCAGACTGTTACGTTAGTCCACAATATATAAACTGAAGGAAACACTTAAAACTAAAAGTGCACAGTTGTTTCATTAAAAAGGAACAGTTTTATATTTAAACAAGCCTGGGGCATTCTTGTGTTCTTACAGAAGCAAAGAAAAATATAACGAGTTATAATTAATTAATTAATCTTTTATTAGAAAGCTGAACCAATTTTTTTAGATCCCAGCTTTCTTGATAATTTACTTTTTGGTTTGACATCTTAATACAAATAATACATGCACACTTACAAATTTGACAAAAAATAAATAAATTAAAAAAATAACAGTTATATGTAAAAGAAGTGCTCAATGCAATTCCAAATAAAAAAATACAGTGCAATTAAAATATAAAATTTCAGAGAGAAATAATCTTTCCACTACTGCAGTTTCACCATTTCTGGCATCTTCAGTCATTTTACATAGCATTAATCCTTTTGCCCCAAGGTGAGAATGCCATTAGTGCACAGGGGATGACAGGGGGTAAATTTAATAAGAATGAGAATAGGGGGGAGGATTGAGAAAAGTACAAAAGATGAACAGGATTCAAGACAGAAGACGGCAATTGATGTTGTATTTAAATTCTTGAAAATTGTAATTATCAGGAAAGCAGTACCCGACAACGTAACAACTACCCAGGCTATATGACAGTAGCTCCAACAAATGTTGAGGGGAGGGTGCATGAGGGTAACAACACTCAGAAAACAACCTCAATCTGCCTACTATATGTGAAGGGATTATTGGAGAAAATACAAAGAATCTGTGGGACATATAACATCAGGATGACCTTCAGAGGTGGTTCTACACTTCAGATACCTCTCTTCAAAAGCGGAGAACATGACTAAGAACTGTGCACATGCCATTCTATGCAGTTGGGGAAAGAAATATAAAGAAGAAATTAGCTGTACCCCTTAAGATAAGGCTGCAATAACATGAGGGGAAATAGAAAATCAGGCATAGCTGACCACATATGGAGGGAGAAAGGGGATCACTGCCCCATATGGGATGAAGTTAAAATAAATAACACTGTTGGAAACTATGTGCACTTAAGGAATCAGTGCATATGTTAGGCCACAAAAATCTCCTAAGCCAGCCAAGCATAGAAATGAATACAGTATGGGAACCAGTAATACAGAGTGTAAGAGAAAAACATTAACTTCAAGATTGCAATAAAATCTTGAATCTGGTAAAATATAGTTACTAAGACATTAGGTTTATAAGTCCCAAGAATTCATGCTGTTGTGGAGTTATTTTCACAGTGGAGGCTAGTGTTTGTGCTAAAGTCAGTTCTAATAGGTTCGACATACAAAATGTTAGGAACTTGATATAATATGTATTACGCAGTGTAATCTTGCCAGGTCACTGACTACTTTCATATTCGACTTGACTAATATCGTCCAACATCAACTGATCCTCGTTCCACTTACTACTCCTACTTAAATTAGGTGAGAGAGTCTATTCACTATAGAATAGGTGTGTTTCACCATAACACTGATGTTCTGAAGAACACATGGCCCATTGGATAGAGGTATTAGTTAGTTCCAGTGACTTGACCCAGAGCTGTGATTTCACTACAGCACTGAACAAATAACTTAGTTATCTCCTTTTAACTCAACTCTCTAAAGCATCCAGGAGTGGCATAGTTCATGGAATGAGAACAATCTACTCCAGTGATCAAAATAAAGGATTCAGTTTGAAATTCCAGTCACCTGAAGAAGGCTGGAGCATACAACAGACAAAATATTGTAAATATGACAAAGAAGATGACAGTGTAAATAGTGATTCAATGTAGTTACTTCTCTTGCTTGCTTAAGGTAACTTAATCTCTCCAGAACTGTATAGAAGAAACAGAATGAAGATAATTTTTGAAATTTTCTTAACTTTTTTCTGTCAGCAAGCCTGCAACTTGGTGAGTTTAGCCAGTGTGATCTTATTTTTTATTATTTTTTGAATTATTTATTTACTTATTTTTACTTGTATTTTTTATTTTATTTTATTCTTTTTCGGTTCTTATCTTTTCTGCCTAATTTTTGTGTAAATTGTTCTTAATTATGAAATTTAGGTTTGGTATATTAGGGTTTTGGTTATATGTAGGAATTCTAAGACCGGCCATGTTTTTTTTTTGTTTTTTTTTTTTTATTGTTCTCTGTCATTCCCTTGCTAACTGGACACATGGCTTGGAGGTGATTCCCCCCCTCCATCACACTACTGTCTGTTACTGCTTGCTTAAGGTAACTTAATCTCTCCAGAACTCTCCAGAACTGTATAGAAGAAACAGAATGAAGATAATTTTTGAAATTTTCTTAACTTTTTTCTGTCAGCAAGCCTGCAACTTGGTGAGTTCAGCCAGTGTGATCTTATTTTTTATTATTTTTTGAATTATTTATTTACTTATTTTTACTTGTATTTTTTATTTTATTTTATTCTTTTTCGGTTCTTATCTTTTCTGCCTAATTTTTGTGTAAATTGTTCTTAATTATGAAATTTAGGTTTGGTATATTAGGGTTTTGGTTATATGTAGGAATTCTAAGACCGGCCATGTTTTTTTTTTGTTTTTTTTTTTTATTGTTCTCTGTCATTCCCTTGCTAACTGGACACATGGCTTGGAGGTGATTCCCCCCTCCATCACACTACTGTCTGTTACTGCTTGCTTAAGGTAACTTAATCTCTCCAGAACTCTCCAGAACTGTATAGAAGAAACAGAATGAAGATAATTTTTGAAATTTTCTTAACTTTTTTCTGTCAGCAAGCCTGCAACTTGGTGAGTTTAGCCAGTGTGATCTTATTTTTTATTATTTTTTGAATTATTTATTTACTTATTTTTACTTGTATTTTTTTATTTTATTTTATTCTTTTTCGGTTCTTATCTTTTCTGCCTAATTTTTGTGTAAATTGTTCTTAATTATGAAATTTAGGTTTGGTATATTAGGGTTTTGGTTATATGTAGGAATTCTAAGACCGGCCATGTTTTTTTTTTGTTTTTTTTTTATTGTTCTCTGTCATTCCCTTGCTAACTGGACACATGGCTTGGAGGTGATTCCCCCCCTCCATCACACTACTGTCTGTTACTGCTTGCTTAAGGTAACTTAATCTCTCCAGAACTCTCCAGAACTGTATAGAAGAAACAGAATGAAGATAATTTTTGAAATTTTCTTAACTTTTTTCTGTCAGCAAGCCTGCAACTTGGTGAGTTTAGCCAGTGTGATCTTATTTTTTATTATTTTTTGAATTATTTATTTACTTATTTTTACTTGTATTTTTTTATTTTATTTTATTCTTTTTCGGTTCTTATCTTTTCTGCCTAATTTTTGTGTAAATTGTTCTTAATTATGAAATTTAGGTTTGACTTATACTAAGTTAAAACTTCATTAACTTCAGTCACATATTTATTTTTTTTAATTGGAGTAGATAGTACCTTCTATCGCCAGGTCTCACACTCCACCCCCTTCTTTTGGACAGGAGTAGAGTTGATCGCCTTGTTTCTAGTTTAGGAAGGGGTTCCCGAGTAGATAGATTAAACTAATTGGAGTAGATAGATTAAACTATCGCCCGGTTCACACTCCACCCACATCTATTGAACAGGTGAAGAGGCTCATCCCTTGTTTCCTGTTTAGGATGCGGTTTCCGGTTTTCTCTTTTCCAATCTTTTCACTCTTTTCCTTTATTATTTTATTTTTTTTTTTCAATTGGAGTAGATAGACTAAACTATCGCCCGGTTCACACTCCACCCACATCTATTGAACAGGTGAAGAGGCTCCTCCCTTGTTTCCTGTTTAGGATGCGGTTTCCGGTTTTCTCTTTTCCAATCTTTTCACTCTTTTCCTTTATTATTTTATTTTTTTTTTTCAATTGGAGTAGATAGACTAAACTATCGCCCGGTTCACACTCCACCCACATCTATTGAACAGGTGAAGAGGCTCATCCCTTGTTTACTGTTTAGGATGCGGTCTCCGGTTTTCTCTTTTCCAATCTTTTCACTCTTTTCCTTTATTATTTTATTTTTTTTTTCAATTGGAGTAGATAGACTAAACTATCGCCCGGTTCACACTCCACCCACATCTATTGAACAGGTGAAGAGGCTCATCCCTTGTTTCCTGTTTAGGATGCGGTTTCCGGTTTTCTCTTTTCCAATCTTTTCACTCTTTTCCTTTATTATTTTATTTTTTTTTCAATTGGAGTAGATAGACTAAACTATCGCCCGGTTCACACTCCACCCACATCTATTGAACAGGTGAAGAGGCTCATCCCTTGTTTCCTGTTTAGGATGCGGTTTCCGGTTTTCTCTTTTCCAATCTTTTCACTCTTTTCCTTTATTATTTTATTTTTTTTTTCAATTGGAGTAGATAGACTAAACTATCGCCCGGTTCACACTCCACCCACATCTATTGAACAGGTGAAGAGGCTCATCCCTTGTTTCCTGTTTAGGATGCGGTTTTCGGCTTTCTCTTTTCCATTCTTTTTACCCTTACGTAGCCCCCTGCGCATCAGTGGCGTTACTGCCTTGCTCGGGGTGATATGATTAAAAAAAAAAAAAAAAAAAAAAGTCAGTGGAAAATGTAAGGTCAAGATGGTGCAATGTGTTGCTCTGTTGGAGTCTAGAGTCAGCCATACTGATGGCAGGCAAAAAAGTTCACTATGATGATTAAATGAAAGCAGTTTTACTTATATTAAAATGTACAAGGCACTTTATATATATATATATATATATATATTGGTAATAATTCCTTTCATAAATATTTTCAAAAAACATTCAATTTATTTTCATTATAATACTCCATTAAATTCTAACATTGAGTTCTCACTGGATTATGATCCCGCATGTAATTAACCTCACAAATTACAAAGAATACCGCTTTTATATATATTATATATATATATGGAAGATCACCCAGTTAATGCTACCATGGTTTTGACCTTTATGATTTTGTCTCCAATTTGTTTTGAGGTCAACAAGTCACCTGAGAAAACCCAACAGGTCAAAACCATGTAATGTAACCAGCTGATTTTCTTTACCTAAATATCTAAATGCTTTACACGTAGAATTTTCATCTTCCTTCAAACAGATATTGAGCACTTTCTTATACAACTGTTTACTGGTCTAATTTAATTTAAATCTGACCTATAACTGTTAGTTATATATATATATATATATATATATATATATATATATATATATATACACTACCGACCATAAGTTTGAGCCCACCCAAATTTTTAGCAGAATCAAATTTGCGGAGTTTGTATATTTTGTTATTTTTATCCAGATGTCAAGTAAAAAAAAAAGTATTCTTTTCAACTTTAAAGTAAATATTTACTCAGTTTGCTACTTGACTCCTCTTATTGTGATCAGGTTTTTGCAGAAAATTCAGATTTATTCAGATATTATAATCACAGTATAATTTATTTTTATAAACCATATTACTACGGTATAAATGGCAAGGAAGAAACAGATTAGCATTGAAAAAAGAGCTCAAGTTGAAATTCTTTCGAAAGAAGGATATTCTGAACATGTTATCGCTAAAAACTTAAGCCTATTAAAAAATGGGGTGCATTATTGCCTTCAACGTGAAACTGAGTTAAATATTGACAGAAAAAGATCTGGTAGGCCCAGAGTAACATCTATTGTAGAGGATAGGCACTTGATCATATCTAGCAAGAGGAATAGAAGAAAAACCACTCTAGAATTAACAATTGAAATGAATTCTACTTGGCAACATCCAGTATCTGTTACTACTGTTAAGAGACAACTTCATTCTGCTGGGCTTAAAGGTTGTGTAGCAGTTAAGAAACCACTATTAAAAAAGGAGAATAAGGGATGAAATTGATCGTACAGTTCAAAATGAACTTAGTAAAAATGAGCAAATGTTGTTTAAATGCTTGCAGGATGTTTGGAAATCACTTTCACAGGCTTATTTTTATAAGTTATTAGAAAGAATGCCAAGGATTTGCTCTGCAGTAATAAAGGCTTGTGGTAGTTTCTTTGATGAAAAGAAAATATGAATTAACTTCAATTAAATTTGAAATTACTCTCTGTTAATATTGGTTTTAATTATTGTACAATTGTGAGCAACAATGAAATATTTC